>VNKC01001059.1:0-24698 GCA_008042775.1 Drosophila pectinifera
TAACAACAACAAAAATGTAAGAAAACGAATTTAGAAAAATTTAGAAATAGTGCCTACGACAGGGATCGAACCGTCTACCCAGCCGGCTAGAAGTAGCTTTGCAGCCATTTAGACCATATCGTAAAATTCCCGTGATATTGCCTAACAACACCCAAGTTTATTTTTCGATTTTACTCAAATTTACAGAAAACGTCCGCACAGGTCTATTTATTTGTTTAATCTTTATACTTTAAAGTGGAAGTGGGCTCAGCCATATTTTGAAACAAACTTGATCTGCGTGCAACAGATTAGAACTTGATAACTCTAGCTCTTATAGTCTCTGAGATCTATTGTTTCACACAGACGTAAAGAGTAGCATAGTTATTGATCACTCTTTGGCATGCAGCCTTTGTAGCGAACAACGAGCAATATTTAGCCGATTAGATCAAAATCGCTTTACGGAAAAGATATATAGATATATCGACATCGAACATGTTTTTTATGCCGTTATAACGAAACATTATAAAGAGCGGCTGCAAACCGGAGTATGTATAGTGTTTTTATAAGGTGTATGCTTCAGCATAAGTTTGCGTGGTAAAGGGAATGTAGCACACATGTATGACCGTCTACGGTATTGTCTCTTAAGGTGCATGGTCAGAAATTCAAAGATAATATTAACGATATCGCCATTTAATAGGGCAAAAATAAACATTTTTTGATCTTTTTTTTTTGAACCATTTTGGCTGCAGGTTAAGCTGCTCCTCCTAGGTGCTGGGGAATCGGGAAAATCTACTTTTCTAAAGCAAATGCGTATCATTCATGGCATCAATTTTGAACCTGAATTACTGCGTGAGTATCAGCATGTGATATACCAAAATGTTATTAGGGGTGAGTCTGCCATCTGTTAAAACAAAAAGTCATCGTCTGAAATAAAATTTTTTTACGTTTAAGGTATGCAGGTCTTGCTGGATGCTCGGGAAAAACTGGACATCCCGTGGGGAAGCGATGGCCGCGAGCAGGATGCTAATGACGCCAAATTAATGGAATGCTATTCAATAGAAACAACCAAATTTATGGAATATGCTCCATTAATACGCCGTCTGTGGCAGGATCGAGGCATTAGAAGAGCATATGAGAGAAGACGTGAATTTCAAATTGTAAGCTCATATATGGGGGACAGAAATAGAGTTCTATTTATACTTTAAACCATCTACGTCAATTTTCAGAGCGATTCTGTTAGCTATTTTCTAGACGACATCGAGCGGCTGGCCAACCCCGATTATGAACCCTCCCACAAAGATATATTACACTGTCGCAAAGCAACTAAAGGTGTATATGAATTTAGTGTGAAAGTACAGGTGATTATTTTGATTTTATGTATACTCTGAATTGATTCTAAAAACAGATGGTAATTGCAGAACATTCCATTTGTGTTTGTCGATGTTGGTGGACAACGGACTCAGCGTCAAAAGTGGACAAGATGTTTTGATACCTCTGTAACGTCGATTATATTTCTGGTATCTAGTTCGGAGTTTGATCAGGTGCTTGCAGAAGACAGGTAAGTTATAACACAAACATAATAGTCAAGCGAAGTCCAATCGCTTTTATTACCATTACAGAAAAACAAATCGCTTAGATGAATCAAAGAATATATTTGATACTATTGTCAACAACAACACTTTCAAGGGAATTTCAATTATATTATTTTTGAACAAAACCGATTTGCTCGAACAGAAGGTCGGTAATCCTGAGACTGATATTCGCTGGTATTATCCGCAGTTCAATGGAAACCCCCACTCGCTCATGGATGTCCAAAACTTCATACTGCAAATGTTTATGAGCGTTCGCCGCAGATGCAGCCCCAGTAGGATCTACCATCATTTTACCACCGCCATTAACACACGCAATATTAATATTGTGTTCAATTCGGTAAAGGATACGATATTGCAGCGTAATTTAAATGCTCTTATGTTGCAGTAGCAACAGTTATGGAATCATGCAAATTTTTTTTGGAACAATGTTGTAGTATTATATAAATATAAATAATATGGCTAAATTTTTGAACAGATCCTTACCAACGAATGTGCCAGCTGTCAGGAATACATATTTAAATTTGAAAGGGACCCAATTGTTAATAGCTTTTTAAAGATGGTTAAATTATTTAGTAATTTTTAATTGAATTTCTACTTTATGTACAAGTATAATTTTATTTATGATGTACACCTGTATATTCAGTGTTGATAAAGAATAAAACCAGCATTTTGCGTGAACATTTTACCAAGGAATTGTTCTGGAAAGTTAATCGATATACTGTGTTAAGGTAAGATATCGAAGCTATAGTCGATTTGTTCAGATACCAGGAATTTTATAAAGAATCTCAATCTAATGAAAATATTACGTGTAATATATATTTTAATTAATATAAATACGTATATATTCATATGATCCAAATATCATAACCTTTATCACTATTTCATAAATATACTCATTCTCCTTTATTATAATGAGTAATGATAATAAGTTAAATTGGGGCTTATAAGACATTATGAATTTTACTTGATCTGTAAGCGCATTTGGAAATATTTTAATAGTCCTAATAGCAAATGTGGAATTTGGCACCTAATTTATTTAGTAATTATTATCTATATCAAGAAAGTGGTCAAAAGTTGTTCTTATGTGAAAAATTAGGTTAACATTTTCCAATTCTAAACAAATTGTTCACCTACAACTATTGAAAAATGTTACACCAAATTTTGCACATCAGAAAAACTTTTCACAATCTTTTTCAAAATAGTTAATTTATTTTAACTAGTAAATGAGTTTATTTATGAAATTATGATTATTTTGAGTGACCTTTAACCAAAATTTTTATTTTAAATTTTCGTCGATAAAATGAATGCAAATTAATTTTTATTTTAATTAATTTATTATTTGCAACATTCCAAATAATATTTTATAATAATTTTATTAGTTTTATTTTTAATTCTTATCAATTATTAGGAGCATATTTTAATAATAATGATAAAAAATTTAAAAATAAATTTTATAATTAGACTTCTTTTTATGACCCATACTACTAAAATAAAACACAAATACAAAGATTTGGACAAAAAGGTACTCCGTTTCTATTTTTATTTCCATATTAAATATCTGGTTTCTGTACAAATCGGGTATAGCCTCGATATCTTAACAGATATTTTCATTAAATCAAAACTTTAATACAATATTTTGATTAGCAAACATTGATCATTCCTTAAAAAAAAACACAGTTTATAATTTATATTCGTTTAATAGAGCTTTTGACATTTTTAAGTACATTTAATCGGCATATGCAGACACATAAAACACGACTATTTTTTAAAAATGCAATCATATAAAAATTTTTATATTTACTATATATATTTATTTAAAACATTAAAAAATATATACATATAGACGAATACCAAGTATATGTAAATTTATAGATCTTAATATAGAAAGACCCTAATGTTAAGCAGTTAAGTTTTTCATAGAGTAAGGTGAGCATTTTATAAATGTACCGACTAGAAGAAAATTTATCACTTAATATATGAAAGCAACAAATTGGAACGATCCCATTATTGAATTTTTCACTTTAAAATTGGTCTAAAATTTTCATTTTGTGGAAGGGTATATATTTGAAAAAAATTTAAGAATTCACATATTCTTTCATTTACATAAACATACGGGGTTGCTTCAAAAAACGCTGGTGAAATTGAAAGGCATTGAAAACCAATCCACCTTGCGTTTTTTATTTTCTAGTCTTTTTACCAACCTTTTGGACTTGGCTGCTGAGGGTGGCCACCTTCCAATAATAGAGTAGCTACGGGATCGTTTAGCAACTTTTTTAATTTATCATTGCAGATAAATTGAGTTTTTATAATTTTTCTTAATTTAGCAATTGCTAATCATTATTACACATTACTAAATTGAATTCATTAAAATGGATAAAAATGCTTTTAGCATGTCTTTCGCCAATTGAGGAGCTCCGGCGAGTGTAAATGTAAGAGGATAACATGCGGCGAAGTCTTTTCAAATCCGCATTGATCCAGTTTCACAAGCAGACGAAAAGTATGTTTGGCAATATTTCTTTTATTTTCTGCATAGTAGTATGCTAAATGATATCATTTCGCTATGAAGGCAAAATTTGTTGGTTTGGCTTTAAATGCTTTCCCCTTAAGAAAAGTTACAAAATTTTTAATAAATAGGATATGTATTTACTACAGTGCCTATTTTAAATTATCAACTAATAAATTATTTCGATGTATGTTAATCTGAAATTAAAATAACTTTTGTAGTATTTTAATATTTAATGTATGTTTTATAATTGCTATTTGATTGCTATTTTCATTGTATACTCGATCTGAGGCACGGTGATTTGGAATCTGAGCGAAATTGAGGCGAACGCGATTTCTGTAACACCCCTGATCGTTTTAAATTATTTTATTATTATTTTCAAATATAAGCAAGTTAGCAACTTGACTTGTGTGTTGAATATTAATACACTTTTTTTCTGATGTGTGGAGGCAGCATTAGGTTACATTTAATACAAACTTAATCTGCGAGCTACTTGTAAGAATTTTCGCGTAAATCTTAGTAGCTCTAACTTATATAGTTTTTGAGATCGTGGTGTTCTACATAGGAACGAACATGGCGAAACCCCTTGGCAACCCTCAGAAATATATATGTACACTTTATGGGGACTAAGATACCTCCTCCTACCTGCCTTACATAGATTGTAGAGTGGAACTAAGTTTTAGTATCCATTTACCCTATGGGAAGCGAGTATGAAAGGGCTTGCATATTAAGTTTAAGTCCGAATTTTATTTTATTTCTTTTTAAATTGTAGCTCTTGCTCTAGCTCAAGGCTAGTGACGCTGATCATGAATAAATTTACAGTTTGTGGTCTGGAATTTCGTCTTCTGCCTGTAACATACATTCTCGGTAGGAACAAGGTTATAACACCTTTGTACTTTATAATATAATATCTCTATATGGCATTCTGATAAAAACCTATTACGGCCTGGTATTAGTGTTCCAGTCCAAATGGGCGTGGCCCAGCATAAGCTAGACGGAACAAACAATATGGTGTATATAAAGAGAGTTTAATGGAAACCGGACCAAATATATACATATATATATTGTGTGTACTTAAATAATTCTATATAGAGAAGTAAAGTGTCCCTTGGCAACTCATACTCGATTAGAATTATGTACATATGTATATAATCATGGTCATTTTTCTTTTCATTTTTTTTTCGTCGATTCCAAGCTGTCCTTCAAAAATGCACTGCCGCACCTGCAACAGGGCACATTATACACACATTAACCGGCTCCACCACCACGGCCGCTAAAAGCAGCGAAACACTCCCATTCGCATCGTGAAGGACGCATTGGAACTTATAAACTTGTGAGAGCATTGATTCCTGCCAAGTATACTTCATCACAGTGGATTTCACACAGCGGGTTCCTTTGCTGCGTGAAATACATTCAATTCAAGTTAGAAGATTCCGCCATTCGCAAACCGATATTAAATATTACGCAACCGCATCACTTTAATCTCGCATTTCTTTTTAAATGCAAAAACAAAAATGCAAAGCCAAACAATCGCAGCATAAAACAAAATGTGAGATTAACACAATAATTAACAAACATATTTATGTATATGCACATATGCAGCTATTTAGCTGCATGCGCATGCCAAGTGAACGGAAATTTTCATAAACTTAAAATAGATGTTTTTAAAGGTATCACAAAGATTTAATACAAATACGAAGAGCAAAACAAAAAAACGACCATTTACTTTGAAAACGAATAGAATAATGAATTAGGAAAACAGCCAAGGTCAATGCAATACTAACACAGTAAAAATAAACGCGGTCCCTGTGAACCGTAGATTGTAGATTGTATACCCCGTCTTTTTATTTACTTGCCATTAAGTGCCAACTGTTACCCCAGCCCTCTACACAGTAGTTAGGTTACGAACCAGTGGAATCTGCTTGCTAAACGGAAACCCCGTAATGCCCACATGACTATCTAACCTTAGCAACTCCAAATTGTAGCCAGCGCTACCAATGGCCACTCCCTGGCGGATAACTAACCCTAGCTTAGCTTAGCCGATGGTTGTGCCGCCAGTGGTCTTTCCTTGGCGCATAACCAATTGGAGGCTAACCTGTAATAAATTACAATAAATTATCCTGGACATATCTACCTACCTACATACTTGTTATTAACAAACATAAAAGGTATTTTTTTTATTTTGATATCTTCACATCATTGAATGCGATAGTTTTGTTACTTTTGTTTTGTTACTAACAATTGATAATAACTGGCAACTGAGTAACAGCAGTTAATGTGGTTATTGTTATGTTTTTTTGTCGTTATTTGGGTCGAAGTGACAGATTTAAACGATGGCAATATGCTGGTCGTTGTTGTTATTATTGGTAAGGTTGCAAGGGGGGACGGGAATTATGTATTTCTCGGCTCAATTTGTAATTTGCACCTTTGTCATAATAATCATGTCCGCTTGTAGAGTTGCAGTTCTTGTTGGTATTGTTAAATCCTCCTATAAAGAAGTAAGTCTTGTTTCTGATTGACGAGAGCCGACATTCGTCTTGTTTTTATGATTTCAGATCTTATGCTCTTACACATTGGCTGCTTTTATTTTATCGGTGTTATTGGTATTCTTAACACTATTTGTTAATTTTATGGGCAACTGGTCTAGAATACGCATGACTACCCTGCACATCTTTTCAGCGGAGTGTTATTACAGTACGTCTTATGTCGGTGAAATTCGAGCACAGTTCTTGGACAAAGCCATATAAAACAACAATAACAAGAAGGAAAGTTAGAGTAGAGTATTATCAACTGTGAGATACCCGGTCACCGAGGCATTGTGGGTAAACATGGCTAATTCACTTTGTCTAATTATGCTAAGAATTATTAAAAAAATTAACAAATATTGACAAATGAACAAAAATCCAAAACCGAAAATTTTTCAATTTAAAATTTTTTTTTTTCTAATATTTTTTCAGATAATAGCATTTTATTTCAGTTACGAGAAAGTTGGGAAATCGAGTCTTGAACACTTTCTGTTCTGCAGTCTTGGCATTTGACATGTCAAATGTAGTCGAAACATACATCCGTAGTATGACAATCGCCGCTCACTATGTAAAGTTTCCTATGATCCAGAGATCTAAGAGCCCTTTGCACTTCGTTTATGCAAGATAGATCCGTGACCACTCCCGGCGAAGCCAAACAAATTCTTTTACACTTTTAATTAACTTGGCGATTAAGTTCTTCTCATTTTTATTGATTTGATATATTTTATAATACCAGAACTGTTCAGAATAATGCTATGCCTTTCGCACGCATTAGTTTTCTGCAACTCTATTTCAATAAAAAAGTTAATTTTAATTGCCAAAATTGATTAAATTTCGGGTATGGCCTAGAGGTCTGAGTTCCAGGTACACGTATTATTTTCAAGATTGGCATATGTTCGAATCCTGCAAAATCCAAAATATTTTTTGTAATTTTTTTTACTACTTTAGTTAGTTTTCACCTTTTTTTTAAATTTTGTGAAAAAAAAAAATTTTAACTGAAAGGGTGAAAATATTATTGGTTTAATTTTTGATTAAATTAAAATTACAAATATGTAAAACAAATAACTAACAACATTAACAAAAATAAAATCGATAAAATGCACAAAAGACAAGAAGGAAGGAAACATATTTGTTTACTTTTTAATTTAATTACAATTATAATTATGTAAATGTAATATTATGTATTACTAAGAATAACAAAAAACTTGTGAGAAAAAAATAAAATTATAAAAAAGAAAAAAAAAAAGAATTAAAAAACAGATAGGAAGCTTACTTTTGAAGCCAGAGTCTGTATACCCTTGCAAACTTGCAATTTGATCCAACAGTTAGGGACTTTACTGGTGGTGTATAGAAGAATGACATATAAAATCACAGAGGTTATACCGATTTCCCCGATCTAGTAAATATTTTTAACTTACCTACAAATATTTAAATACATTTTTTAATAAAAAATGTAGAGTTGTATTCGTTTTTTAAACCTTTTCCTTTTTTTTTTTTTAAAAACATTAAATTTGTTAATATCAATCATTAAAAAAATATCGTCCATTCTTTTATAATCTTCTGATATAAGCTGCACCATATTCATATCGAATCTTCTTCACTTATCCTTGTGGTTTGCGTAAAGTCAAAATTAATGGATATTTTTCTTATTGAAAGTGGTAAGAGATAAAATATTTTATGGGACTGGCAGTTAAGAGCAAAGATATATGGATATATAATTCCACATACTTGGGAAGGAGGTTTAGCTAGCTAAAAGTTTTTCCATCCATTATCGTTAAATGATATTGTACTCTTAAATTATAAATACTTTTTGGGATAAGTTGTGCAATCTCTACATTAAAATGAGCTACTTTTAATTTAATTACCTCTGCTGATTCCTTGGAACAACGAACAAAGATGGTTGCTGATTTTCCCGAATTGTCACAGATCTCTTTTCAACTCGAAATTATACAATGCTAACTGCAATTAAGTATCCATCGCTTAGATTATTGTTGTCGCATTCCACATCTTGTCGGCTTGATGGCTACTGCCATCGCAACCCCACTTATAAATAGCAGTAGTTCACTTTACTCTTTTTATCAATATTTAATTCAAATACAGAAACATAATAATATGATCAACCAAGTTCTGTAATTGTACATTTAGGTAACATTTTTTTTGCAAGACGCAAGACGATCAACCAAGTTCTGTAATTGTACATTTAGGTAACATTTTTTTTGCAAGACGCAAAAGTCATAAGTTGGATATATATAGGCATTCCGACTTTTGACACCAGTTTGCATCAATTTATACGAGTGCTTGCTAAAATTATAATATTATATTATCTTATTCAGCGTTAATGTCAAAGAATTACAATCTGTTACAATCCTAAATCGTTTCCCCTGCAGGTATATCCTAAATCTTCTAAGTGCATAAATGATGGCTAAGGTCTCTAACTCAAAGCTGTGGTATTTAGCCTCAGTTGCCGTGAATCTTTTCGAAAAATAAAAAATGGGATGCAGTTTTTTGTCTTCCTTTCTCTGAAACAGTACAGCCCAAAACCTAAAGCACTCGCATCACAATGAAGCTCGATCTCATCTCTATGATCGTATAAGGCCAACACAGGGGCTGCGACTAATCTTTCTTTCAATAGTGCGAAACAATCCAATTCTTCCTTTCCAAATTCAAACACCCTATCTTTTCTCAGCAAATCATATAACGGTTTCGCTAATACCGAAAGCCCTTTATAAATCGACGAAAATATGAACAAAGACCTAAAAAACTCTGTACAGATTGCACTTTCATTGGCAGTGGGAAGCTTTTTATAGCTTCTAGTTCCTTGTCATCAGTTTTTATTCCCTCATTTGAAATCAGAAACCCTAAATATTTTACATTGTTTTGAAGAAATTTGCATTTATCCATTCTCAATTCTAATTTATTTTCTACTAATCTCCTAAACACTTCTACTAATATCTCCAAATGTTCTTCAATACTCCGACTAGCAATTAAAATGTCATCCATGTATATTATCACCTTATCTTCTTGAATCATATCCGAAAAAATATCGTTTACAAATCTTTGAAATACCTGAGGAGCCTTTTTCGGCATCGGCATGCGCAAAAAATCAAATTGTCCTAACGGCGTTGTAAAGGATGTGTACTTCACCGATTCTTTGTTTACGAAAACATGAAAGTACCCATTTTTTAAATCCAATTTAGTAAATACTGATTTTCTAACTAATTTATATAACATATCATCAATTAATGGGATGGGATAATTGTCTTTTGCCATAATTTTATTCAACCGTCTGAAATCAATACATAGTCTAAGTTCCCCCGTCTTTTTCTTCACTAAAACGATCGGAGAGGCATATTCCGACCTGCTACTTTGAATAATTCCTTTCTAAATATTCATCCAACAATTTCTGCAATGCCTCCTTTTCACTATAAGACAAAACAATATTAATCTCACACTTGATTTTCGGAATTTCCGGACGACATACCTGAATATAATTTGCCTGTATCAATTTAATTAGTTTTATTTGATCTGATTGACTAACCTGATCACCAATATTGTAAACCATCTCTTCAGATTCATTTTCTAGTATGTTTATTTCTAACATTTCCTTTTCAAAATTTTCCTCTAATATTATTGTCATTGTACCTAAATTATTTTTATCTAAAATTTCTGCACCTAATTATTTTCGCCCAAAATTTCTGCACCTAAATTCTTTTCGCCCAAAATTTCTGCTCCAAATTATTTTCACCTAAAATTTCTGCTCCAAAATTATTCTCACCTAAAATTTCTGCTCCAAAATTATTTTCACCTAAAATTTCTGCACCAAAATTATTTTCGCCTAAAATTTCTGCACCAAAATTATTTTCACCTAAACTATTCTTATCAAAACTGTTCTCATCTAAACTGTTATCATCTAACAACTCTGTACCTAACCGCTGGTCTTCCGACTCGGCTTCTAATTTATTAATTTTCCTACAATTATTGGAAATCACATTCATTTTTGTTTTCTTCTCGATTTCGATTTCAATACTCTGCACTGTTCAAAGAGGTGAACATGTATTGTTGTCCGCGCTCTGGGAACAACTTGAAGTACCACGCGCGGCTTTGTCCAAATATATGTATTTTAAGAACTATGTAAAATCACATGCGACTAACGCGCAAAAAGCGACACAAAAGGGGGAATGCACATGTAATAAGACTCGCCGCCACTCAGTACGAGCTGGGGTGAGATGTAAACATACACTTATATATAAGATGCAAGAAAGCCCCAAAAAAGTTTATCGCCTCTACAGAATGTCAAGAGGTTTCCAGGATAGATGACCCCAGCGGGAAATATACATAAGGAATGTGTAACTAGTACATAAGTGGATTAGCTATAAAAAGGCGTGAGCGCCCAATAAAGAATCAGTTCCTAACGAACCACTGATGTGTTTTGACTAGGGACTCGGCGGTTAGCGGTATAAGTTGCCAGTCGAAAGACAAGCGATGTACGCTGCTGACAGCACAGTAATCATTTTTAAGAATTCCATATCAATCTTTAGGCCACAAGCTTTCATAAAATCCCTTCCCAGCACAATATTACAAGCCATAGTTTCGTCAGCCACTACAATTAACTTAAACGAAATTTGTATTTCTTTTTTAAACACATAACATAAAATTTTTCCATAACTTTTCGATAAGCCCTTATTAAGTCCAAAATACCTCTCTTCTTGAGGTTCAAGTTTAATGTTTGCTGGCAAATATGAAAGTTTTATCAATGAAACTGGGCTCTGTAATAATGGGCTGGTTAGGAATTTCTACAAAAAAATATTAAATATTCTTACTAAATTGTTCTCAGCCTTCTTCTTGTTCTGGGGACATCCGGCTATACGATGATCATCTGCACCACATCCGTAGCACGATCCTGGCGACCTTTTTGGCTTAGTGCACTGTCTCTGCCAATGCCCAATTCAGTTGCAATTGAAGCAACGCGTCTCGCCACTCGCTGGATTCGTCTTCAATGCTTGTTGCTTGATTGCTGTTGTTGTAGTAACCTTTGCTGGCAGCATGATGTCCGCAAAAGCTTTAAGCATTCTTTCTGACCCGTCTAAACATTGCAGCTTTGCCTGCGTACGCAAACTAATAATTGGAATGCCTTCCACCAGTCCGTCCAACCGTTCGTCTTCTTCCATATTGACATCACGCGCCAGTCTGCACTTTTCTTCAAAATAAACAGCAAACTTTTCCTTTGGTGTCCAAATACTCGCCTCGAACTTTCGTCTCATTGTCGATTTTGATTCAATGCCTCCAAACGTCAGCTATAGTTGTTCCAGCAGCTCATTGGTGGGTTGTGTGAGCCGACATGCATTGGCATGCAGCCACTGCAAGGCACTACCTCTTAATTTGCTAATTAGCAAAACACGTCGATGCATGTCTGATAGGCTATAAAGAGTTGATATGTTGCCCCACTGAGCTATCCAAGATCGAACAGACATGTTATCTGTGAAGTTCATCAACATTTCCTTGGCCATGTTAAAACCTGGTGACAACAATGCAGATGACAAAAACACCTCATGTGCTACTCCGTTGTGGTTTTGCTGCGATGGAATTTCATCTCTGCCACCGTCATTTTGTTTCTGCAAATTTTCACCTTCTCTGTCTCCGTTTATTTTTGTTTTGTCTCTGTGTCCGTTATTTTTCTGCTCTTCATTCTCCTCTTCTTCGTTGATTTGATTGCCGCTGGCGATGTTGAGTTTGCAGTGGAGATTTTCTAGCATTTTCTGAGCCTTTACCATTTCTGCGCGTAAGTTTTCGAGAGTCTCCACTCCAACATCCAGCTCACTTTGATTTTCTTGAACTTGCACTTCCAACTCTGCTTGCGTCATCTCCAAAGTTTCTCGCTCCTCCTCAGCGTTATTTTCGGGAGCGCTTCCACGAATTTCTGGCGGGACTTTGCAGAGCCGAGAGTACAACTCCACTTTAGAGCCCTTCGTCGACAGATGTAAAATTTCTAGCCACCTTTTAACTGGACAACTGTTATTTCAGAGATGTCTAAATCCATAGTTTTTCTTTTAATATGCGTGTTTTGGTAGATAAACAGTTATTTATCAATCCCACTTCTGAATTTGTAACAAGATTAATCACGCTTTATTTCTTTAACTTTTCATATATACACAAGTTGTCCCTTTTCTAGTTCGATCGCAACTACTCCATGCTGCAGGTAGGCAGCTGTCCCAAGCTCTTTCGAGAGAGATCCACTCTCTCTCGAGAGAGCGTCTGTTCTACCAATATGACCAACTTAACCATATTCCATTTGGCCTGTTACAAAATGATGTCCAAACTTCTACTAGGGATAAGGGAATTAAAAGACTGGCATTCGATTCAGGAAGTAATTTAATTTCTTTGGTAATACCTTCATAAAATTGTATTTTTCTGGCAGCATTCCTCAAATTTATCATTGGGTCTCTCACGGTTAGTTTGTGGATAAACTAATTAGAGAGGTCCGTCTAACCATTCTAAGATTATTTCCTCAAATTGTTTGTGGTTTAGTTGCTTTGCGACAGTGTAATATATCTTTGTGCGAGGGTTCATAATCGGGCCAAACGCTCGATGTCGTCTAGAAAATAGCTAACAGAATCGCTCTGAAAATTGACGTAGATGGTTTAAAGTATAAATATAACTCTATTTCTGTCCCCCATATATGAGCTTACAATTTGAAATTCACGTCTTCTCTCATATGCTCTTCTAATGCCTCGATCCTGCCACAGACGGCGTATTAATGGAGCATATTCCATAAATTTGGTTGTTTCTATTGAATAGCATTCCATTAATTTGGCGTCATTAGCATCCTGCTCGCGGCCATCGCTTCCCCACGGGATGTCCAGTTTTTCCCGAGCATCCAGCAAGACCTGCATACCTTAAACGTAAACAAATTTTTTTTTCAGACGATGATTTTTTGTTTTAACAAATGGCAGACTCACCCCTAATAACATTTTGGTATATCACATGCTAATACTCACGCAGTAATTCAGGTTCAAAATTGATTCCATGAATGATACGCATTTGCTTTAGAAAAGTAGATTTTCCCGATTCCCCAGCACCTAGGAGGAGCAGTTTAACCTGCAGCCAAAATGGTTCAAAAAAAAAAGATCAAAAAATGTTTATTTTTGCCCTATTAAATGGCGATATTGTTAATATTATCTTTGAATTTCTGACCATGCACCTTAAGAGACAATACCGTAGACGGTCATACATGTGTGCTACATTCCCTTTACCACGCAAACTTATGCTGAAGCATACACCTTATAAAAACACTATACATACTCCGGTTTGCAGCCGCTCTTTATAATGTTTCGTTATAACGGCATAAAAAACATGTTCGATGTCGATATATCTATATATCTTTTCCGTAAAGCGATTTTGATCTAATCGGCTAAATATTGCTCGTTGTTCGCTACAAAGGCTGCATGCCAAAGAGTGATCAATAACTATGCTACTCTTTACGTCTGTGTGAAACAATAGATCTCAGAGACTATAAGAGCTAGAGTTATCAAGTTCTAATCTGTTGCACGCAGATCAAGTTTGTTTCAAAATATGGCTGAGCCCACTTCCACTTTAAAGTATAAAGATTAAACAAATAAATAGACCTGTGCGGACGTTTTCTGTAAATTTGAGTAAAATCGAAAAATAAACTTGGGTGTTGTTAGGCAATATCACGGGAATTTTACGATATGGTCTAAATGGCTGCAAAGCTACTTCTAGCCGGCTGGGTAGACGGTTCGATCCCTGTCGTAGGCACTATTTCTAAATTTTTCTAAATTCGTTTTCTTACATTTTTGTTGTTGTTAATCTTCTTTTTTTTATAAAAAAAATATTATTAAAACGAGTAAAACTAAATAGCGTAGTAAAAAACACGAAAGGAAAATATTTTGGGTTTTGCGGAATTTGAACACACGCCATGCAATAGTAACGTGATCCTAGCTCTCAGACCTAACCAGCTAACTAAAAAGCTATCCAGCCCATACAGGCAAAGCGCGGTCGTTCATAGGACTTGAGACGCCCTTCTACAAATGATAGAGGTAAGTTTCATTTTGATAACATTTTTTGACGCAATGTTACTATATGTAATAAAGAAAATACATCCGCATTTATATTTCCTAGCACAGAGGCTTTTTAGGGTTGGGAGGAGGTGTTAAATCTCACCTTAAATATATAAAGGGCGATAAAAAGCTTGTTAAACATTTTTCGACGAAACTACTACATATTTTTTAATCCTACTATCACATTACTTAGTATTTATATCACGAGGTGGTGCGTCACATAGAAAAATCGCTAGACTACAAACATTACAGGACGGACACCTTCCTAGATATTGAAGGCGCTTTAATAACGTGAATGCCATCTCCATCCTGGCATTAGGTTAAAATACCCTATGGGTACCGGGTATAAAAATGTGATACATGTGATACATTTGTTATATAGTTATACAAAAATGAATACACAATCTTATGTGTATTTATATTATTATGCTTAAACATTCAACAAGCAGATTAAAAGTTGGGAAGTTAATCCAAGCCGCACACCAAAACATACATAGTCCTCATACACAAGCAACTAAAGCGGTGAATTCTTTTTCGATTTCACTTTCACTTGGACTTTCTCGCTTTGAGCGCAGAAGATTAGCGAATCGCAAAGGGAAGCGCTACCCTGGACTTGGTCGGTTATACCTAGTGTTTGACGAAATTTGCAGCAACTATTAATTTGTATACTTCCTGACCGGATATTCAATTTAAATAATTAAAAATATAATGATTATTTAAAAAACTTCCAACAATTATTTAATAATTGATTACATAAAAAATTTTTATTTTCCTTTATTAGTGATTCAAAATTCAGGGTCGAGTCCAATTTAAGAGGAAGAAATTTGAACTGTCTATAGTTGCCAAGGAAAAAATAATGTAGCTTAACACTCCTGGATCAGCCTCTGTAGCCCCAACTCGTGCTCGTCTTCCAAGTTTTTCATTACCAAAATTCAGTGGCAAATATTAGTTAGTTGTAATAATTTTAAAGAATAATATTTAAATATTGTTCAGGCTTCCGAAAATATCGTATCAGTCCGCAGCTCCCTAAGAAACCTTATCGATACTGTTTCATCGACTTATGGTTTACTAAAATTTAAATTTCAAATTCAATGTTGATTTAGAAGGAGAAGATAGCCCATAGCATCGCCAGTTTTTGATTATACAAATTTGCTGATATCGGCTTACCTAAACAAACATGTGTTACATGGCTAAACTTTTATTGCGGCGACTATGGCCACTGATATTAATATAAAAAAAATAATTTCAGCCGTCAGAGTTCGCACCAAATTTGCCAAATTTTATGAACCCCGACTTGGAACCGCAACTTTGTTCGAATGGGGACTCGAATTTGAACCCCACAGCTCGACCTTATTTTGATCAAATTTTTAGTATCACATTTTGTTCAAACCTTGAGTTGAATTGGTGAACTTTCAAGTCAACTGCAGTAATCATGGCAGTGATTATTTGGTCAAAAAGGGTACCAAACACCGCATAAAAATATGAGTTCATTTAACGAACGCTAACGTTCGAAAAACATGCGGTTGGAAAGCGGATTTTAGCCCTAAATCTGTGGCTAATTTGGAAGGTCTATGGTATAATTTAGTGTTAGGGATGCAAAAGTGCAGTCCTTATTGAGCTTGATTATTTCCGAAATAATTATTTCAATGAGATAAAAAATCTTGTTATTGAGTATAAAAGAATATTCAAGACAAATCTCGCCACATTAAAAATGGAAACAGATTCGATTACGTAGCCAGATTTAGAAATTTAACCTAAGGGCGGTAATTGATTGCTTGAACAGCATTATGAACAAGGTGACTCTTGAACCATGCCAACATTTTCAAGCAATATGACAGTATTGGAATGAAATTAAAAAAATGCATGTCCAAATTCACAAATAAATTAAAACCCCTAAAAAATTGGGATATGACAATTCCCGATATATGATGGCCGCAGACGCCATGTTTTTTCAAATATTTTTCGGTGATGGACTAAGCCCAGATACGGTGACCAGAAAAATTCATAAATTTTATGGAAATTACTTAAAATGCAACAAGTCCATAATTTATTTAGAAAAATGATTTTTAAATCTTCATTACCCATTAAACAGAAAAAATTTAACCATATTGGAGGCCAAACGTCTAGTTCGTCACAAATTATGTTGCAAGATGTTGCGTTATAGCAACCAGAGAGTGTAATGCAATACTCTAATAAAAAAAATGTTTAGATCTAGCACCTATATTTAACGATTCAAAAGACATAAAGGCACTGCATGATAATATAATAAGTTAACCCAAAGGTCAGCAATACCAGATGATCGTATGGAGCAGCAACCCGTTAAAAGACTTAAAATATTAACTGGCTCATACATTTTATTTAAGTTTCAGAAAATGTACTCAGCAGCATCTGTATATTTTCGTGTAGTTCACAAAACAGTTCCTAAATATTTCTTGGCAGAATCCGAAATTGTGTTGTCTTATTTAGATAGCCGTTCCTCAATGAAGGATACAAGAATAATGGCAATTCAGGAAATATTGCATGATAGATGTAGAATGTGCATGTATCATGAAGATATGTGTTGAAAGTTGCGAATCAAAGCCTTTGGATCTTTGACTCTCTATTTTTATATTAATCATCGTCAAAATGAACAGCTCCATTATTTTTCTTCAAATCTAGTATGAACTAATAACTAAAGATGATTACAAACTACTAAAAATAGTAGCTTTTATCATGCATATGAAAGATACAGTTGTAACAATCAGAGTAAATAAACTAGAACCATCCAGAAAATTAGTTTTTCGCATTGTTCAGCAGAACCATTATCATGGATTAAGAATTTACAAATATCTCGTGACGTCGTGAAAATGTCAAACGCCACATTGCGACAATGTAACCAATTTTGTTGGAGCCAGAAATAAACTTAAGGAATGGAAAGATGCCGACTTGTCGAGAAAGTTAAACAAACAATTATTGAAAACTGTATTGACACAATGTCAACGGACGCAAATGACTAGACAGCGATCACTCGAGTTCATATTCTCATTGGAGAACTACTCACCGCTCAGGCTGGCAGCGACACCTCTCAAAAGCAACAGTCAGTGGGACACAGCTGGTACGCTGATTCTAAGTTGATACATGCTTCTTGGAGTCAATGGAAAACCGACCAACTTCAACAACTGCAGCGAAGGCAGAAGTGGAGACGGTTATCAGGAAACATTAAAGGAGCATTAGGTTTTGTTGTACTTATTGCAGCGACTATTGCCATTGGTATTGTACTTGATGCACGTAAAAAAAAACTATTTTGACGGTCAGAATTCATTTGAATTTACACAGCATCCCTCATCAAAGTGTTCGGAGACCCCAGAGTACGTGCTTTATGTTACGTGTCGTTTTCGATGTTTCTTGTAAAAAGTCATCTCAGCTGGGCTTGAATAATATCCTGACAATTTAAAATTCAATCCTTTTGCCAACGCATCACGGGAGCTTATGGAACTTGCGTCTACGCCCCTAGAAAAACTGCAAAAGGTTATAAATGATCGTTGTTGCCTTCGAAGTCAAAAGTAGCTAGAAGCTATGAAAACGTGCTGTATGTCGTTGAAAAATAAATTGTGTGTGTCAAGCTTACTAACGACTAAAGTGAAACTTGTAGTAATTCTCCTCTTTTCATTTTATTCTTTCTTAGGTTAGTTTATCTTTCTAATATTTTCTTATATATGATTAAACTTCAATTTATGTACAGATCCAAAAGTTTGCATTTTATTTACTTTAATTCAATGCGGCATAATTTCAAAGCTTAATAGTTACAAATAAGTTGGTATTTCGTTGCTTTAAAAATGTTTAAATTTACAATGACAAATTACATTGGTGAAATTTTTTGTGAACAGCAAATTTAAAGTTAAATTAATTAATTAATTAAGTAATTAAATTTAAAGTTATTAATTTAAAATTATTTTTTCCAGTAGAGCAAATGAAAAAAAAAAAACTATGCCTGTTTATTTATTGCGCGGCGTTGCTACGTCACTTTCAATTTTCATGACGCTCTTGATTTTGGTAAAAATAAAACAGAAACACTGAAGTAAAAAAAAATGTAGCTCTTTTAGTCTCTTTGATCTGTTGTTTCATACGAACGGACAGACGGACATGGCTATATTCACTCTGCTGGTGATGCTGATGTTACATACCTTCTCGGATAGTACTTAGTTATAACACCCTTGTACCATGTATAGAAATAGGCATACCTCAAAAGAGATGCAAACCTGTTGAAAAATTCTATTAATTCCCTGATTGAACTTAATGCAGCTATGTGATATAGTTGTCCGATCTGGCCCGATTCGACTTCCAGCTATGGTCATATAATTGGCACATATATAAAATTTTTTTGTTCATGTATTTGTTGCCACTTCGATTCAAAATTTTTATTGAAACGATATACTGGGATTCTGCTCTATAATCTTTGCCATTAATTTTCCCGTTATATTTTTCGATTCTCCTTTAATATGTATCGTTCAAATGTCAAAGTTGTTAGGTGGACACATAACTGGCACATTTTGTTTAAAACTCAATTTCTTGTGGCAATAGCCATATTTTGAAACTTTTTACTATTTTTTTTGCCAAATTTATATAATTAGTACAAAAACGTGGAACGAACAATAGTTCGAATGAGAAAAATGTGCTGTGGAGTGATGGTACTTAAATAAATAGGATGAGCCCGATGGGAAAATGTTCTTAAAAAATTACAGGCCCTAAATCCGATGTACACAACAAAATTTGTAAAGCATCTTCTAATTAAGGATTGATCAGAACAAAGTCCAGACCTGAACTCTATCAAGAAGCTTTCGAATGATGTTCAAGTGTATCTTTCCCAAAAAAAATAATTCATTAAAAATTTTGACGATTTGTGGGCTTGGCTTTAAGAATCCTGATACTCCATCCCAAAGGCACGTTGCCACAAGCTGGAGAGAATGAGCCGGAGATGTCGTTCGTTTAACTATTGGCTATTGTACTAAATACTAATCAAGCGCATAACTTTCCACTTAAAAATGTTATTTTAAGTTGCGGTGCTTTCAACTTAAACCATTTCTGGAAACAAATTTTTTGGCAAATAATAGTTGTATTACCAATAAAAATGTCTTAATTTGGTTTTTAATCGGAACTTAGCTGAACATAAACCTTTAAACCTTAGTAAAGAAAAAATTCTAAAACAGCGTGACTATTTGAAATTTATTTTTTGTTAATAATGTAACTATTAATAGTCACAAATTTAAGATATCATATATTGATCAGAAATTTTTGGAGTAGAAATTTCGAGCGACTATAATCTTACCAGTTAGGCTAATGTCTCGGTTGTAAAGCTACAATTATTGGCAAAAAATGTTAACCATTTGTCAAAGTCATTTATTTAATATTGTTTTTTCAAGTCTGCGTGTTCGCGATCGAAATTGTGAATTTTTCATTTATTTATTGTGAAAGTTTTGGTTTTCTTCATTATTATTACTTATCTATTATACAACTTTACACCACAATTCAAGTATAATTTGATCTTTAAAAGCTAATAATAACACAAAAATAATGTTTAAAAAAAAAATTATTATATTTGAGAGATTGGTGGAAAAATTGTGTGATCGCTTTTCAGACTCTCCATTATAAAAAATTAACTACCGAGTAAAAGTTGAAAAGTTATTAAATTAACTATTTCCTTTAAATTCGCTGAGCTTGGGATTTGCTTACATACAGCCAAGGACAACTTCCGTCGTGTGCGTGCTTTTTTGCCAATTGTTAGTTCATTTTAGGGTCAGAAAGCGCACAAATATGTGTTTGCGATGGTGAAAAATACCCGCATATATATTTTTGTAAATTTTTAATATCCCAACAGGATTGATAAATGTTTAGTAGTTTCGTAAAAAAGTTATTTTTCGCTTGTTATACCAAATGAGTTATGTTAAAAAACCATTTACATTTATAGAAACTTAAATATTATATGTACATATTAATTGTCAAGTTATTGTTTGTTGCATTATAATTCGAGATAATTTTCTCTTATGTGCATTTAATGCCAAAATGTTTTTTTATTTCTGTTTACTTATCAAATAAAAAAAAACTTGGAAATCTGAGTTATTGCCAAGTGAAGGAGTAAGTCTTAATACGTTTTATTTAAAAACGATGAACTTTTTGTTTGTATTGTATGATGATTATGGTAACTATAAGTTTCAGATCCGCAATATATTCAAAAAGATAAATTTAAAGTCTAGAATGTATAGCATATGGTGATGCAGATGGGTCGGCAGGTAATGTATTCTTTAATGCGTTACAAACTTGAGATCAAAATTAAAATATCCCGATTAACTCTTACCCAAAAGTGACAAACAAATTCGTAACTCTTAGCCCATTCTCTGTAAGTGTCAACTGTCACATGACATTTAAAAGGTTTAACTATCCGAGAAATGCTAACTGAACATTTGTGTGTCAGTCGTCGAAACCTCTGACTCACCTGACGTCGAAACGTGTGCTTTTCCTTTTCCAGGATTTTATCAATCTCTTTAGACTTATAACGTTGCTCGAGTTCCTCAGGCGTACTGCGCAATTGTACCAAATAGGTGAGAAAGTTTCCACAGCTTCGTAGACAGGAAAAGCGGGAAGACTGCAAACGACTGCCTTGGCGCCGCAAGCGGTCCGCTCCATCCGATATTAATCCGGCCGAAGTTGTTTCACCTGGACCCGTTTCCCCCCGCGTCTGATGCTCTTCCATAAGATGGGTCAGAGTGCCCGTCCGATTGTCGCTGCCACTGGTGTTAATGATGCCTTCGCCGCCGTGCGTTAATGTGGTCAATGTGATTCTGGACATCACTGACTAGACAATGCCTGACGTGCTCACTTTCTATATATACACACACACACACACCCCGAAACTCTTTACTGTAGTACACACAGTATTGACTCTCCGTAGTATATATAATTGTAATTGTTCTTCTGATTTTCTGCCTACTTTGCATTTGCTAAAATTAGGGTCTGCGAAGCGTAGAAGGTTTATTGCTATTGTCGCAATGTCGCCATTTCCAAGCCGCTGCCGCATAATCTGCACTTGTTTTGTCGTATGTCTGCATCGCAGCAGAAACTTCCACATACATAACACAAACGACTACAGCAAAAAAACATTAATAAATAATTGTAGATTTTGACGACCCAAGCGATAAAGGTCCCTCAAAACTAACTAACTAAAATATAAGTAACTAATATGCAAAAGGTTTGTAAATAAATTCGCATATTCAATAGAGGTGGAAAAATAATTATAAGTTATATCGATAGTATCGATGTAGCTGCATATCTGTCACCTTTGATGTGGACCTAGGACCCGTTTTTACTAGAGTTGCTTTTTATAAGTCTGCATTTTGGAAAAAAATGCGGTATTTATCCTGTGTAAGCGTTGTACGCACTTAGCATTAAAAAACGTGACATTTAAAAAATGGTTACCAGGCGGTATCTGGTCTTCTTATTCTTTTCTGTGATTTGCGTTTTGGCCAAAAACTTGCGTTTCCGTTTTTGCTGTCCCAAGTCGTCGCAAACTTTTTCTCATAATATTCTTATAGGCATTTTTAATAGTTTTACCGGTCAAAAAGCTGCCTTGGTTGTTTTAAGAGGTGAATAGAACATTTTTAATTATATTTCTTTTTTCAATTTTATTTTTTTAAAGCTAAATAATGACAGAAATTGTTTATATATCGGACCAAAAAGGCTGAAACTCTTTAAACAGCTTTAATTCCAGCGGTGTCCATTACTTTAATACCTATTTTAAATAATCAATTACAATTTATACGAAGCCCATATTGCTGACTCCACCAGTAGTAGGGCAGTCTTAGCAACCAAAACGCAAGTCTTTGCATTTTATTTCCGAATTCGAAGTGGGATCAGAAAAAAATTCTTCACAAAATAAATACTTACTAAATATACCTACTGATGGTGTGAGATTACCGTTAATGGACTAATTAGTCTACCATTTTTTCTTTTACACATAAAAGCGGATTGGATGTAGAGGCATTCAGGCGGGCTCTGGTTTTCACTTTCTCAAATTTCTTGCGATTTACTTTTCAAAAACGCAAATTACTTGCGAATTAAAATTTAAAATTGATTGCAAAATGGAAAGTAAATGAATGAATTTCAAATCCGATTTTATTTGCAAAAGGAAAAAATAGTTGACTTATTGGACCATTGACGAATCTTTCACATAAGCAGTAGATCTATTTAGAATGTAATTATTTAAAAAAAATTATTTTCTGAACCTCGAATTCGGAAAATATAATATTTGCTGTCACCAACATCTTGCGATTTGGACGATTTGGACAGGACTGCCATACTTTTGGAGGAAACGAAGCAACTGGTCGAAATACTTATGAGACATTCTACATTAATATTATTGAGGAAGCATAAAAAAAAGTTTTAATAAATAAACCTTTTTAATTGCATTGTTTAAATGGATATTTTACCATTTAAAAAAGGTATGGAAGGCATTGATACCATTTAATTTAAATCTGTTTAAAAAGTGGCAGCCCTTTTGGTCTGATAGATAATTTATTTGGTTTTAAATTAAACACTTCATTAAGTACAGAAATGTTAAACATTCTCTTTACTTCTGAAAACAATAAAGTCAGTTGTTTGAGCAGTAAGAACTATTAAATACTCCGATAACAAAATGATGGCAAAAAGTTTGCAGAAACCGGAGCACGCAAAAACGGAACCGCAAGTTTTTTGCCAAAAAGCAAATCGCAAAATCAAAGTGAAACCGGAGACATCCTGATTTATTTTTCATTTCAAAGAAAATGGTTCCCGTTTTTCAACAAATTTGCGCTTTACGAGAACCGGAGCGGACGACTGGCTGCTCCAGTGTTATACATCTAGAACAAATTTCTTAATTAATTGTTTTATTTTAAGTTATTCTTGGTTGATAAGTGTGGATTCTAATAAAGTCGATATCATGATATAAATAATTTCTATTTTGATTTTAAATTGTTAATGTATTATACAAATTTTAAAATAAAATTAAAAGCTTTGAGGGCTTTATTAAACATAATTAATGAGCTTTTAAAGGAACACATTCGATTATCTACTTGGGAGGAAAACAATTTGGGTCAAAATATTTGTTTACATTAGTGTAAATTCAAAAATCTATCCCAAAAAATAAAAGTTGATAATAGAAATTGAAGGTTAATATATCTAGAATTTTTATGTGTATTTCTAGGCTTCGAGCTGTGTATTATGTCCACTTTATGTGTGTATATTTTTATAGAACATTTTCATCCAGTGAGTCACAGAAGAAGGTTAAGAGAAAAATTACAATTTAGGTAAACATTTAAAAATTAAAAAAAATGGTTTACCTTTTTAAAAATACATATTTTATGTAGTATATGACGAAAAACACCAATCATGAAACGCTTCCAGTAAAAAGCTATAGTCAAAAATTTAAAATTACATCAATTCTTATACTTACAAAGGTATTCGTTGCAAAGAAGGTTAAGGGAAAAATTAGAATTTTAAATAGGTAAACATTTCAAAATGTTATAAGTTGGTTTACATATTTTGTATAGTATAAAACGAAAAAAAAATCAAACACAAAACGCTTTCAATTAAAAGCTATAGTCCAAAATGTAAAACTACATCGATTTTTATGCTTACAAAACTATTCGATGCAAATAAAAAATATATTTTTTGTAGTATTTTTTGGGGTAGCGGTATATTTTTTGTGGCATTTTGGTTGCGTTTCATTTTCAAAGACTGAATTCGGGAAAAAACAAAAACATTCGGCACCATTCTTGGTGTAAGTCTCAAACAAAATGCCGAAGGGAACGGATGTAAACATATCGAAAAAAAAATTATTTTACACTTGCACAATGAGGGTTGATCCATTGAATATGTTTGTGGGATGTTCGATAGAATTCCTTTAACCATAAGGAGTGTTATTTCCCGACTGAAATTCAGAAATTTCCTTAAAAATCATTTACAAGTCATTAACTAGCAGAGAAAAGAAAAAAATCTTAAGGAAAACAGAAAAAAC